>BMAO01005680.1:0-16178 GCA_019973975.1 Trichonephila clavata
TTTTTTATATATTTCATTCGCTTTATTCCGTTGTTTAATTAAATAAATCTGTAATTAAAAGCTAAATAAGTTTGGAACTAATTCTATTCTTTTGCAGACCAATTATTTAACACTTAACATCTTATTTAACAATTTCAATTAACTCGTTAAAAATACATTCTTTTCAGTAAATTTTAATCAAAATGTCTGTTACGCTTCTGTTAATTAACATATTTAAAAAATCTCCTACAGAAAAAGTAAAGTATTACTGTTTGTTCAAGCATGGAGAAAAAAACGTATACTTTATCTTTTACAATTATTTTAATTAAACATTTTAATTTCTTAATCAGTTTTTCTGTTGTATACTAACTCAAAGTTTAATTATCTAAAGTTATATATGGGTTAAAATATTGTTGAATCACTGGTAAGTCAACATAAGCAACATATAATCATGATTAAAATCCCTTTCTTACTATAGAAAGAAGCAAAAAAATGTAAAAACATTTTTTACCTATATCTATAACATTTAAGATAATACTGAAAAAACACAACAAGCTTTCAATGACGTATTTCTTGTTAATATTTTTTCTCACTAGCTTTTAAATTATTTTTATTTTAAATTTTTTTCAACGTTTTCTTTAGTATTTTAAAGAAGAGTTTATCTCAGTTAATATAACCATTAAACTTCCCTTTTTTGTTGTATCCTCTTTCAATGTTGACAATACCTATTACTTATAAATCAATTAGTTAAATTACAATTTTGTAAAAAGGTATTTGTGAATTTTTTTATGATTTACTAATCTAATTTAGCTCATTCATTATATTGATTTAAATTAACTAAATTATAATTGCAAACATCCCTAAGTTAATATTAAACATTACTGAATATAAAATAAAGTTGATAATAATTACCACATCTATTGGTTAAATTAATAAAACAATAACGTATTTCAAACATTTTTTTTTTTTTTACTCTGATTATCTCAAAAATATTAAGACGTAGAATTATTTGAAAAAAATCTCATATTTCTGATATCCTGCTATTATCACATTATACAGAAGCCCATCAAACACAATCCTATTCTTTTTTTTAAAAAATATTAAAGGGGTTATATTTTTTGATCACTGCGATTCATATTTTGTAATTATTTTTTCAGTTTCCTATCTAAAAATTTTCCTTTGATCCCAATTTATTGTTTATTAGCATCACACTTGAAGCCCAGTGATCGAATGGTAGCGTATCACGCTTCCGCGGTACAGGTCTGGGGTTCAAACTCCGGGCAGGGCAACATCGACTCCGCCTTTCATCCTTCAGTGGGTCGATCAAATGAGTACCAAGCTTGTGCTTGGGAATTAAATAATGAGGGGTTAGCTTCAGATTGACCACCTGACCAGAACATCTGCTCATGCTCTTAAAAACCCAAAGCCATGAAAACTGAGATGGGCACCGTATTCCTTGGCCCTAATGAACTACAGCGCCACTGAGTTTAGTTTTAACATCAGACTCAGAAGCAAAACCAAGGCCTTTTGTGATAGACTTCATACTTTTGAACCACGGTCTACTGACCTGGCAATACACCCTCTGAATATCTACGCTGTGCCAAACCAAAGACTTTGAGCCCTAACAAATGGATCTAGTTATTTCCACTCAGGATCATGCGATGCTAATAAATTTTTCCAAAGTTCGTTTTTTCAAAAGTGGTTTATATTCGGTGCCACTGGAATGTTGCATGTCTGCTATCTACTGGCTCCTCAATCATCAGTACTATATGGCAAACTGGCAGTGTGCGAAAAAAAAAGCTGTATAAGTAAGTGTTTAGTTCCGTCGCACTATAAAACAACAACGGGGGCTATTGCTGATGGAGTTCGTTCGATCAAGTGGTGAAAACGACACCTAAGCTGGCAACCACTCTCCAAACCACCACACCATACCAACAGGAGGGATTTGAACCACGATAGACTTCACGCACATAATCCTCTCAACACAGCAGGTCTTCAGGGGCACTGGGGTTGAGATTATAACACTCCTGTCACAAGTTCGTGACCATAACTAGTAGCTACCTGGCCGCCAAAGCTATATGAGAGAAGGTGCGCTTTTGTAAGAGCGCGCTGAACTCTCATGTAGCATAACTTACATCTTATACTTACGTTTAAGCATAATTTATTTAAAATTTTTAACAGCATATTTATATATTTCACCAGTAGAAGTCAATTCTTTTTTTAACGAAGTAAAGTGCATCGACTCACCACCGGTTCCCTTTTGGAAAAAGGCAGGTAAAAAGTTTCTTACCTGTTTATTTTAAGTTTATTAAGGTATCCGACTACCCTAAAACTGTGAATTTTGCCAAAAATTGACAATTTTTTTTTATGATTTTATTTTATGGGCCATCTTATTAACTTTATAAAAATACCAAGTTTATCATTTTCCGTTTACTAGAACAAAAACTACAAGTGTTTTAGTAAAAGCAGATGTGTGTGCCGTTACTTTAAGCAAGATGTCATACTTTAAAACGCGTTTTACTCGAAATGTGATTTTTTGAAAATAAACAAACGGGGTCAGCGATTGCTAAAAAAGTTTTGAACATAATTAACTGTGAAATTTTTTCTGTATGTTCTTTATAATAGTAGAAGTGTTTTAACCTTCATATTTATCAATCATTGTTTTATGACAAAATTTACAGTCCCTGATGTGAATATAATCACTGTCCTTTTAAGCATTTTCATATTGTAACCCAGATAAAGTGCTTTAGTTTTCGTAAAAAAGAAAATATCTCTTATCCTGAAGGTCATTTCAAAATTGAATAATATGGCAACATATTAGATTAAAAAAATAGAAAATTTGTTCATAAACCTTTGGTGCAGAATAGGCCACGTTTATGCTATTTTTTGTCAATTTTTAACCTATTTTTTCCCATTTTAGTAATAATATTTTTTTTTCTCTTCTTAATTTTAGCACATTTTTTTTAAAATGCACTAAACAAATTTAAAAATAACAACAACAAAAAAATCCCCATATCTCCTTTTTTTTAAAAAAAAATGTTGTTGTAACCAGTCGGATACTTTAAGTTGCAATAATATCGCCAAATGTATTTAATTCATTTAAGTAATCATTTCACGAGACGGATCTAAAGGAAGATACAATGTTGCAAAAAGTATGACTTAAGCCTACTTGTGCAAAACACAAAAAATTAAAAAATCAATCACTGGTGCATTAAAAATTAATCTGAAAACTTATTTTAAAACAAATTTTTCTCTTTGTTATCAACTTTAGTTACTGTTTTATTTATAAACTCACGCACAGTAATCCTTTTAAATTAACTTAATTTCAATCATTTAAAAATTATAAAAGACTTCCAAAAGGAAGACCAAGGAACCCTAAAAGAAAAGTAAGGAACCTCAGGAAAACTAAGAAACATCATAACCTAAGCGGAATTAATGCAACCAAATGTCAAATTTTGTCAGTTTGTGAAGAGCAAACACGAAAGATACACTTGCAAGAAGTACAGGATCAGTCAATGAAGTAAGAATGAGTCAGCAAAAACTAGGATTCAGTTAGAAAAGTAGAGTGACAAACTCCTTTCATCAACAGTAATTGATGGGACTATCTAATGATCACAGATCAATCAATCATTTTTAGAGTACTGATTATTAATTTTGTTCCATGTTCCGTATACATGGAATACAAAACACCTTCCTTTATTAACTGTAAACTGTAAGTTTTTCTAACGCATTGTTTTACCTAGGCGTATTCTAAAGGAACCTTAAACAATAAGGCAAAAGATCTTTTATGTTTTATTATTCAAACGTCATCTTGAAAACATATTTTAAATTTCAAATGGCGAATTTTGAATAGTCTTCGTTGATAAGCATTAAATAAATTTATGTATGATAAAATTTGAGGCAAAAGTACGATAAGAAATAAAATTATACCAGAATAAGATAAAAACACTTTTTTGCCTTCAAAGGACACAAAAATAGCCAAAATTAGAAAATAAAACTTTTAATTACAAACTGTAAGCAAATGTCACTAGCAAGAAAATGTATTCCATTCAAATTGTTTTTCAGCCAGGAACAATCATTTCGAGGACTCTTATTTTGATTACCTACATTTTTCTATACATGAGTTTTTTGCATTCTCTGAAATTGCTCCATGCATCTCAAATTCTTCTTAAAAGATGTAATATTTCAAAATTTTTATACTTATATTATGAATCAAAAATGTTCAACCCCTTGTCAATTGCTTGATCTATAGCGATGGTTGAATATCAAACAATTCGAATTCATAAATTTTTTCGCTTATTATATCTATAATTATTTTGGTAAAATTTAATTTCATAAATTTTATTAGTAAATCATTATAAACAATATAATTCGTAGACACTTTTTCCAATAAAATTATTAAAATTTCATTGTAACTGTATCTTAAAATCTTAATACCTAGATCAAAGTATTATATACATTTGTTCAATGAGCTTTTTAACTTGAGAAGTAGTTTTCCGATCATAAAATAATAATTTATATGGATTTTTGAGGAAATTTATTTAATAATTATACATTGTACGAGTATGTTTTCTTTTTTTTAAAATATATTTTTTGTTGACTTTTTTATTCTAAAAAAGTTAAATTTAAACAAAATTTAATTTTAAAAAAGGCTTATATTTGTGTACATTCGATGTTGTACAAAACGTAGAAGCCTGCTGTCATATTCTTTACATAAATAATGCATTCACTGCCCTGATATAAATTTAGTTTCACTCATTAAAAACTGCTGAATTCAAGAGGCAAAAAAAATAAACTATTCTTTAGTATATGAAGTTGAATTGTCCTCATTTATATATTCACTGAATATGCACATCTCGAAATGCCTTTCATGTGAAATCGTTTGCCATATAAATCGTATTTGATTACTCCTGGAATAAATAATATCGGTACCTAGAGTTCATTGCAGATATTTCTGCGTGACTCAGGTTTCCAGTGAAATGCTCTCTCTCTCTATCGGCCTTTAATTTCGCTCCTAGCATTGAAATACGCTATCGGAACTTGAAACTTATGCCGGAGATATGAATTCTATGTTGACTGGAGAGTAATGACTGTGTGACTATTATTCTCGGGCTGTGTGTGCTCGTTTCGAAGATTATGCAAAAACATACATAAAGTGCAGTGAAGTTTTTGTTTTAATCATAAGGCTTTATGCGTAAATTTTATTCAAAATCCATGAATATGATACATTCATCATTATTTTCTACCACACTCTTAACTCTTTTCTCAGAACAATTTTTCATTATCTGTTTGTAACTATCTTTAAATTTAAAACAGAAAAAAATATTTCAACGCACGTCTGATATTAACCCTTTATCTACCGATGGAACTTATAAGTACCACTCACTTTAAAATCGCATAGAATAACCAATTTTGCGAATACTCTCATGATACTTAGCCGGAATATACTTTTAAATCCACTCTTCCAAGATATATGGCAGCACGGGTTCTATGATGGGTATTTTAGCGGGGGGGCGGGGTGAATAGCTTTATAGCAGAAATTGCGTTTTCAGCCGACATTTTAATCCGATTGCGAAGATTGTCATTTTTTCCCCCCGAAAAATAGTTAACCGGGCACTTTTCACGCAGGGTGTGTCATACCCACCATCTAACTTTTTTCAACGCTTTTTCTAAACCTATTTTGGAAAATGGGGAGTTTCTCGTGTAGCTACACGAGACTTTAAGGTCATATCCTTTGAGGGGGCCTTAGCTTGTAAGCGAATTCTGAATATATATTTTTGGATATCGCCTCTTCGGGTATGTCATACCCTGCGAGTGAATCACCATTACAGTTCTGAATGCTTGAGAGCACGGTTTAAATCTTCCTTATGCTATATCATATTATTGTAGTTATGATGAAGAAATGTGATATTTAAGTAATTTAATCGATACAGTATTTATTAGATATAGTGCAACAGCATTTTCGGATGAAGAAATAAATTCTTTTCACGGATATGATGAGGAAAAACCATATGAGGAAGAGTATAACAGCTAGTATGAATCCTCCACTGAAATCGATCCGGATTTAGGAAAGGGAGACACTGTTGAAAGTAAATGTTTTATACGTAGAGACACAAAAACATTTGGGAAGAACGGTATTTTAAAGGAGACAACTGGTACACATCTTATCCACTTTCAGATGAACTTTTGGAAAAAAAACTATTGCTAGAATAATAAGAGAAAATAAAAAAGAAATTCCAAAATTTTTGAATTTAAAGAATAGAGAGTTTTACTCCTATATGTTTAGTTTTAAAAAGATACAGAGTAAAAAAAAATAAGATCCAGTGAAAACATCACACTCACTCACGACGAGATTAAAGGAGTATATAAAGAATGCACTGAATACCCTTATAAAAAGAACAGAAAAACTAAATTTATGCTTGAAAAATGTAATATACTTATTGTATTTCCTACTTTTCTTCTTTTTTAATCTTTGTATACAAATTTTACGGTAAAAACGCAATGTAAACACCTTTGGGTGTGGCATACCCTGCGGGAGAACTTAAGGTCGTTTTTTTCACGCGAGAGATGCCACGTTAATGTCAAAAGGTAAGTGTCTTATTTTTTTGTATGTTAATGAAGACCTTAGAAAACAATTTGACTATTTATTTTAAATGAACAGTGTATATAATTAATTAATTAGCCTCCAACGGATTAAATTTCCTAAAGTTAAGTAATTTGTTAGCGTATATCCTTTAATTTTCAATGAAGGGATTCCAAAAAAATATTGCATGAAAAAAACTGGCGTAAATCATAATGCGGAATATAAAGGGTTAATCTCAAGTAAATGTTTCGATGTCGCAAGTATTGAAGATAGCCAGCTGGGGAAGAGATGAAACATCTGAGGCGCAAGGAAAATGGTGTAAGTTATATATGAGGGAATGTCATTCTAAAGTATCAAAAAAGCTGTTGAAGATGACCTCGTAATTTTGAAATACGCTCAAGTGACGACACACACAAGCTGGCATCCCATTTTCCGAAATTCTCCACCGTACCAATGTGAGCCACAACAGATTTAACGTGTATCAGTGCGGTGGATCTTCAGGGGCACCAGGACTCGAGCCCCTGATTCGACAACGCTAACCACGAATTCCAGTCAATGACCACTAGGGTACCGCGTCCACTATGAATTACACAACCGTGATACTTGAGGATGAATATCAATATGGTTGATGAATATGCCACTTCTATCTATTAGAATGAATTTAGAAAATAAATTCCTTTCGAAGAGATAGCTGCAAATAATAAGTCTGTGGTAGATTTGTAAGGTCTGAGTGTTGCATCATAACATTTCAAATGGAACAAAACTACAGATATTGCATCATATTTGCAAAGTGAGATTACTTTCTTTCTTACTAGCTGAAATGCCCGTTCTTCGCACGGGTTAAGTTTTAAAAACAAAAATTTATCTATTATAGAATTATAATATTTTTAGTGAGGGTAAAAACCCTGTATAAAAAGTAGTATAACCACAAAAATTAAAAATATTTTTTTCAAATGAATGTTTACATTAGAAATAATTTTAAGCAAATCGCAATTTGGCCTCAAAGTAAATAATAATTAAACAAAAACAAATATTTCAATGTAAGAGAGAAAATTATCAAGCTAAAGAGTAAATAGATATGAATGAATGAATGCAAATATAAATAAAAATTATTACAGAAAAGTGATAGCAGTAGTGAGTTTCTGCTAAGGGAACTATGGGGGAAATAACCTGCAATAGATTAACTGAAAGAAAAAATTAATGATAAACGGATTCACTAAATGCTATCATAAATAAGAAATATTAGGAAGCCTTCAACTGAAAAAAAATTAAATTAGCATTGCACACATACCTCATATAATACTATCTAACATCTCTGTAATACGTCTAATATACAATATTAGATGTAATTAAATACTAAAAACATTTAATTAGTATGAACTAGAATCAAAATCTACATAAAACAGGTCCCTGTTGAAATAGTTCAGAACAAACAACAGCACTGAATGAAACAAATAATAAACCATGTTGCTAAAAAATTAATTATTGAAACAATACTTTTTTGCAACATTTCTATTAAAAATTATTATTTGATTGCAAATAATAATTTTTAATAGAAATGTTGCAAAAATGTTGAAATTTATGAGTACATAAATGATAATTAACTATAATGATAATTCAAATATATATATCCTATATGGACAGTATAAAATAAAATATGCATATGATCTCCAAGAAACTATATGAGGAACAGATAATCAGAAGCAACGTTAAGACCATGATAGCATGAGACGTAAAATCATTTCAACACTGAATTTTAAAGAAATCCAGAGGGAAATATGAGAAAATCTTTTCAAGGTGCATCTTTTTTCTGTGCAAAAATTTTTATGATCACAAATGAAACAGTTTTCTGATTTGCAAGATTGCCAGAAGCAAGGTTAAGTCATGACGAAAAATCTGGTCAAAATGGATTTCAAAAGATAATATGAAAACATTATTTCAAGGTCACCTTATCATAGTTCCAGCAAATAGTTTTTTGTTAAAAAAAATTATGCTTTTTTTTCATTTAAAACAAAGATGAGTTCTTTTCGGCCATAGAGACCAAAAGGCAAAAAACAGCGATATACAAAAACATTCTGGTTTCTCATAAATAGGAAGCATTATCTTCACGATATTACAAACATGTTAATAGCAATTAGTTTGAATTCAGTGTCATTTTCTTTCCGTTATACAAAATTTGTGCAATATTTTCTACATTGAACAAAATATTGAATATGCCGATGAAGGAAGAATTATTATTAGGAAGGATGAATATTTATCTTCAACGACAGAAATTGGCATACATATGTAAGACATGTAACATTTATGTGTAAAAAATGTATATATACAATCAGCAAGAACTGATTGTCAGAAGGAAAATTACTTTGAGCATTTAATCGCATCCATAATTTTTCTAACAGATGTTTTTTTTTTGTTTTTTTGTTTCGTTTTTTTTTTTTTTTTTTGTGAACAAATGGACATGACAAAAAAAATTCTGGTAAGAAGTAAAGGTGTAGTTTCATTGATTGTAAAAAAAACCCTTTGATATTTGTGTTATGAATAGGTAATCATGATCTATGATTCTGTTTACAAAAGGTCTCACAAATTATTGTTCGGCTGAAAAATAGACTTTTGAGTCTTTGTATCACATAATTACTGTACCAACAATGATACGCAAGAAAAGGATAGTACAGAGAAATAAAACTGTGACACTGAAATAGGAATTATAACAACATTTAAATTAAAACGTTATCTAAAACAAAAAAGTAAGCCTTAATTTTGATAAAATTGCCATAAACAGTTTTGAACAACAAAAAAACACATAACAGAAAATCTTAAATATTTAAAATTGAAATAAAAGAAACAAATAAATATAAAAGTAACCTTACACATAGTATAGAAATTATAATATTAATTCAAACCAAAAGATAAATAAATGCAGATTTGATGTAACTACCATAAGCAAAATCTTATACGTGAATAGAAATTCTAACTTAAAATCACAATATTGACAACCTGTTGATCTCAATTAGTTTGAATTGAGTGTCATTTTTCTACTTTTTTTATGTTACAATGGAAAAATGTGGAATCTGCCAATTAAGGAAAAGGGTACTTATTTATTGGAGTTATAACAGCAAAATTTGCACCACAATATCAAAATAGCAGATTCTTATGTGTCTTATATGGAAAAAATCAAATTTTAGTGGAAAAAAAGAGCCGCTTTGACTGAGGTGACTGATAATCAGGTGATGACTTAGTTTCACGCTATACATAGCCCAAGTACAACTGTATATTGATAGTATCACTAATTTCAGTTTAAGAAAACCTCATAATAAATAAAAATTTGTATTAGCCTTTGTATTCTTACGTATTAGCATCACCACAGCCAAATTATCGCTAAGCAAATCACACTATATCCACCAAAATCTGACTAATTTTTTTTAGCGCGTTTTTCACATAGTGTAAAAAAAGCGCTATTAGGACGCAAATTTCGTCTTCATTCCATATTTTGTCGTACCTTTTTCTCAGCCAATAAGCAACCGATTGACCTCGGGTTTTCGGCATTTGTGCCCTAGATGAGCCGAATCATATTTAAATTAAATTTTTTTTAAGTATAGTACTACTTTCTGTTAGTAAAAAGTTCATTAGTTGCCTTATTGTAAAATACAACATGTGAAAAACACGCTAAAATTACTTGGCAATGCCAATGATTGATATCTTGTTTAATATAAAAACACGCAAGAATCTTTGTTACTACTGCTTAGGACCCAAACGGTTAAGACTGTATTCTGATAGGAAGATGCATCGGTCTTCCAGCTAAACCTTTTATATATTTTTTAATAACTAAATTAGTTTAATATATATTGTTTTACCTTATTTTTGGTATGATTATTCCGGACCATTTCTGTGTTTAGATTTAATTCTGTAAATTCAGCTTAAAAATTTTTGATTTATTATGTATGTAGTCAATCGTATTCATATTGTAGTACCTATTTTGATTTAAGGCTGTGTCAGGTTTATTATTCTATTTTCATTTTGACCTTTACATGTATACACTTGATTCTTCTATACTGTTTCTGGTTTTAGATTTAATATAGTCATTTCTTTCCCAGCTTAAGAGTTTCTGATGACTTAAGTGTTGCTTTCAAAAATTTCGATTCTTCATTATAAGAAACAAACACATAGGCATCAAAGTGTCCACCACTCCAAGTTTTTGCGACTGAACCTCATGTTTTTAACGGTTTGAAAATTCTCACCAAAGTACAGCAAAGAGATATCCCTTATGAAAAATCTGGAAACCGAAAGAACAGAGTTCAGACAGTCTGTAACTCAGAAGCGGAGCAGTAAGTCATAGGGTTCAACATGGCAGTTTTATACGCTTCGCCAGATGAGTAGCTGTTCAATTCATGATCCAGTGTAAATACCTTAAATCTATTCCAGTTGATAATAAATGAACAGCCCGTCGAACAATAATACTGGATTGCACACAACAAATAAGAAATTGAACTGAAGAGACAGGAGCCATCACCATCATTTGGGACAACTTGGCAAGGGAATGTATCATACCTAAAATTCAACAGCTCGTATACTTGGGTCATTGTTTAGAACATATTAATCAACATTAACAATTGAAAATAATTACCTCTAATGGTAGTTCATAAAATAAACGTGACACTTAACCTAAAATAGTAATTACAACATTTAAACAAACATCTAAACAATCAACATTAACAACTGAAAATCATAAAAATGCATATTAAACCAATTCAATTTAGAATTACTGTAAAAAAAAATTATACCATAAAACCTCTGACCACAAAAAAAAATCAGAAATTCTGGAAGATAAATGACAAAGTTTAATCTAAAACCAGAAACAATACAGAAGAATCAAATGAATACATGTAAAGGTCAAAATGAAAAAAGAATAATAAATGTGAAGCTGCCTTAAACCAAAACAGAAATTACAATAGAAATACAATTAATTGACTACACACAAATCAGAAATTTTTAAGCTGAAAAAGAAACAACAAAATTAAATCTAAACCCAGAAATGGTTCGGAATAATCATTCAAAATATATGCAAAACAAAAGTGTATATTAAACGAATTTAATTTAGTTATTGAACAAATATATAATAGGCTTAGCTAGAAAACCAATGCATCTTCCAACTGTTATCTACTGTTGTCAATTGGAAAAATAAAATTTAGAAAAAAGATTTTTTTAGGATAATTTTTTCGAAAAACAAATGTAATTCCTCCACTTAGAGTAAAAAAAACGAATAAATACAACCATAAATAAGTATATTTACTATAAAATGTGTTAAAATTCCCCCCAAAACAGCTCGAAACATTAATTTTCGCAAAGTTATGACTTGGCATGGCTGATGACGTCACATCTCCATTTAACTGAAAAATCGCATAAAAATTGAATTTTAAAAAAATCTAAAGCGAATTTCGAAAAAAACTCTTCGAGGATAATAGCATAACGACCTATAGCTTCTACATGACAAGTTTCATTATTCTGGGTTGCTTAATTTCACCGGAACAGCTGAAACACACAAACTTTCTCTTATTAGTATAGATAAACTTGACATGAAATTTCCTCTGCATGAAAAACTTTACAAATAAGATTTTTTCTTTGTTCCTTTACGATTTTGACCCATTTTTATTGTTATGATAATACAGTCAAGGAATGGTTCATTTTTATGTCTTAATAACATATTGTAAAGGAACTGCTTTGGTATTTTTCTACATTTGCTAATAAGTAACAGATCAGTTATTCCATTTTGTATATTTTACCCACGCGCGTGCTTTAAAAATTCTTTTGTTTGTGCAAAGAATGTTGACTTGCTTGCAAGCTCTTCAATTCATTGTTTCGATTTTCTAGCAACTGGTTATAAAATACTGTAACGATAATATTTGATTAAGAAGACATCAATTTTTTTTAGATAAAAACAACTCACGTGGTTTCTTACAAGCTACATATGACAGCTGCTTTTTTTCAGTAAATCCTTCATATAGTTTGTCGCAAAAGTTTTTGAAATAATTATATTTAGGTTTGGTATATATAAAACGCAAAATAAAAAATGATTTTTGATTTTAGCATGACAAAAATTTGTTACGTGAATTTTGCACCAAATTAAATAAAATTTTATTCATTGCAAAGTTTAAAATATCTGTAAGGTCACGAAATATCAAGTATCTCTTTCAAACGTTGATTCAAATTATACAAATTTTGAACACCGTATTATTCAGGATATCATATATTGTGGCAGTAACATAATTTAAATCGCTGCAGGGGTACAAGTTCACAGAATGCTAATCGTACATATGCTCCTACAAAATATGATGCCGAAATCGACTTAATTATCAAAGGCTTTTTTCAATACACGGGAATGGGAAGGTAAAGAAGCGCAAGAAATTACTGCCGTTGTAAATAGGTTGGTTTTTTTTAAAAAGCAATGTATACGTCAAAATATAAGTCAAGAAGTCTGTTAGTCAATTTTGGGGAATAATCAAGACATTAACACTAAATATTTCAATGGACACAATTCTTAGATAAACAAAATACATTGCTTTTCAAGGGATGTTATGTAAGCCCCAACTTAAAAAGTATCATGAAGACAAATGACTTCATTGAGCTTCAAACCACATAGATTGTGGTAAGAAGTGATTTTCAGTGTGGTTCACTGACGAAAAAAGGGAATTATAATAGCTTTGATGGGCTGGCACACAACTGGCAAGTCCTACATAAAATTGCAAGAAGTTTTACAGTAGGCAACGAGACAATCAGTCTGGGATAATTCATTGTCTTTTGGTGAACTTTTAAGTGGTTTAAACTAGGTATTGCAGTAAAGCAGTGCTACCATCCATTCATTTTTGAATCGAAAGTATATTGTAGCTCTTTGTTGACAATCTGGGTTTGAGCCCCATTGAGAGAGTAAATGGGGAACCCTCACAAAGTATTGTTTCAGGAAAGAGGGGCTACAAAATGTGTACGGTCCTTAATGGATGTGTAAATTTGTGTGTGAAGTTGATACTTTTGTAAGGTCATCTGAAAATTGATTCCTATATTTTTACTGATCAATAAAATAAATAAACGCTAGATACTAAGTATAGTATATTTTCAAACATTTTCGGTATAACGAAACTTTTTCTAAACTTCTGGAACCAATACTTTTCTATGCAGGCTGTATTTTTCCTTAGTTTTCCTGTATTTCAGATTGTGTTTGGTTTATTGCTGTTAATATTTTAATATAATAAATTTTTTGCTATTTTTTCAGTTTTTTTTTCTTTTGTATTATGAAGTTTTGTTATTTTTTACCCTTTTTGTGCACAAAATTTCTGAATTTTACTGCATTGCCTTTGATCCACAGTAAAAATCAAGTAACATAAATAAAGTCATTAATTATTCTTTAAATATTTCAATATTCATTTAAGATACCACAATTACATTTCTCATGAAGTTTAATATTATAATTGATCTAGTTAAATATTTGAAACTATAAGTCACTCTGTTATTCTTAATAATAAGCACGCAAAAATACCTTTATGCGCATTTTAAAGCTATGATTCATCCAGTAAATAAATTAATATTAAGAATAACATTATTTATATATATATAAAAATAAATAATTGTAAATAGCAAAGCAAAACATTTTATTTTTCTAAGTTTTAACTCGTTTTTGTAATAATAGAGTATTAATTAATTCAGTTGAAAATTTATTCAGCAATGAGGAATTATATTAAAATACTGTTCGACATTTGTTGTTGAGATTCACTATGCAGTCATAAATTCAAAAGTTTAATTATTTTTACAATGTTTATGTGCTTATATTAAATAAGTTTAACTTGTACGATTTTTGGCTGTTAAGTTTTATGTATGAATTAATGTATAATCTCGGGGATGGATAACTTACAACTTAAAAAATGTAGTTTGAAAATTTTTTGAGTAATGTTGCATAAATACCAAAAACTTTATGCAAGTCTAAAAGTGTAGAATGATAGAACTACAAAATTGTTTTACTAAAAATAAAAACCACCAAAAATTTGTCTTTTAAAAAAATTTCAACTATCAAAAATAACTATAAATTTCCGAAAATTTATTTTCTGTTGAGGGATACCTATGCAATTACAAGGTTTACTCTTCACTAACTTCTTCAGGAAAAGATATTGGTACCATTTCTTTTTTATAAAGTTCTTGGTTTTCAATAAAATTTAAATGGAATTAATTACCATTCATCAGGTACAAATAAATAGAAGACAGAGAACTTGCTTGATTTTACGGTTAATCAATATTTGATAAGATCTTAATCCCTAACTAATTGTGAAGTGTTGAAATGAAACTTTCTAGTGTAACAATTCGGTAATGGCATTCCAAATACATTCCCTGCTGAATGCTATTCTAAAAGCTAATAGCGCTGCTACACAGCACATGAGAGTGTCCATAGGCTTTCTAAGCTCTTTAAGCGTTGTATACAATATTAAACAAAGTACAGAATGACAATAACCGTTTCCAATAGTGTGTTCAACATTACTTATAGTGTCAATTATCTATAGACTATTCCATTGTAATGGGAATACTTAACAATTCTGATACTGACAGAGTTTCCGCGACAAATGTATAAAAGATTCTTTGTTACATCATTGTCTGTGTGTGTGTACTAGGTATTACCTAAAATCCATTCATAATGCAGAGTTGCATAATATTTGTTAAGGGATTAATTATTAGTGCGAGTTTTGTGAATATTGACCAATAAGCCCTGAAATTAAAATATTTTAAAAATGCAGAGTTCAAGAGTGATTAATGATTATTATTCACACACACGGCGTCTTATTATAAATAATAAAAAAGCACTCTTTTATGGGAGTTCAAAATTTACTATATGTATATTCATACTTACCCCGTTAACGGGTGATAAAAAATTAATTTTTGAATTAATCATAACATGAGGATGCCTATTTAATATCATGAAGAAATTTGATTATTAATAACTGTAACTGCAATGTAATTTCGTAAGCCCATGGTTTGCGTGCACATGATAGGATCAATTTAGTACATGCAAAATCCATCACAACGATGCTATAATCCCTCAATTATGTTTATAAACTTCTGGGCATTAAAACTGCAACACGATGAAGAGAAAACAAACACAGAGAAGATATTTATTGTACGTAAGCAGCATGGCATGAACACAAAATGATTGAATTTGCAAGCAGTTTGGGGGCTTGCAGTAGTCTAAAATTAGTAGAAACTTCTGCCACCCTTGGCAGCTAAAACGGCCCTAAGCATGGTATTGAACAGGGTTTGGATGACAGAAACGGACAACACACATTCCATGCTGCTTCAAGTCTATGCCACAATTTATCAACTGTATTAGCTGGAGAAGGGTGGTGGGTCAGTGTCTCAGCAACCCATAACCAGTTGCTTTCAAATAACAACCATTTTTTCCTCAACAATCCTTTCAACCACTGCAACAGCCGGAAAAAATATCTTGCCAGAGAAAATTTCTAAACATATATAATTTATGTTTTCAATAAAGAAAATTTAAAATTTTATTTCTAAAATACATGTAACTAGCTGGGATACACACTCTTTGAATGGATGAAATGAAACATAAAACAACAGAGATTAAAGG
>BMAO01005681.1:0-28781 GCA_019973975.1 Trichonephila clavata
AGGTTTCGAAATATGATTTTCTTTAGAAATTGCGATCATAATGCAAGAGATAAGAAAATAAATAGATTTAGGTTCATGAGATTTTAAAATTCTACAATAGATTCTGCCTTGACTAGACCTTCTGCGTGCATTACACATATTAACTTTCTCATAATTATTTTCTCTAGAATTGTTGAAAAAGAAAATTATTCATAACTTGATTTTTATGTCTTGTATTTGTATAATTCACTTTTGTATTTAAAAGGCTATAATTCATTTCTTTGGGGGGGAAAAGAAGAAAAAAATATTTGAACTTACTTGTGAATTAAGGCTTTTTTATTTAATCTTTCAAATAATAACAATTTAAAAGGAGAATCGTTGAAAAACCTCTGACCATCCATAATATTTTTAGAAAAACGTCCGCAGAAATAGAAATATTTTATGGCTGTTATCTCCGATTCTGACGCATATTCAAATCATTCCCTGTTCTGATACAGATAATCGTAAGAAAAACGTGCATCTTACACGATGATTAAAACCGCTACGTCATATCGACAACCAATCAGAATATTTCAAGCGGTCGTGTACAACTCCACTTTATGCTCACACCCTATTCCAGAAGCTGAGTATCCCTCAACTCCGTAATGACTCACATTCCAGTTATTCCCTGTTCTGATAAGATAAGGGCTTCCACGTGCATCTTACACTATGATAAGGCCCTCTACGTCCTATCGATAGCGAAGGGAAGGGGGGGGGAGACCCTCCTATTGGACGATGGTTCTGTTGGGGAAAGGGAAGGGGGTGGGAAACTCCTCCTGTTAGACGATGGCGGGAAAAGGGAGCCCCCTATTGGACGATGGCTTTTTGGCGGGAAAATGTATGTTTGATTGACAGGTGTCACGCCCACTCCCCCCGGGACCTGCTACTACTACTCACATTACACAGCCTTATGTGTGGTTATACAAATATTTTACTGCGGAACTATTTACGCATTTCACTGCAAGGTACATATGCAAATTTTGTTGCTGTAAATTTTCTTCTTCTCGAGTTATGCTGATTTTACTGTTTATTGCTTATTTTTTCGAGACATAAAGTAGAGCAGTGTATATTACAACAATTATGATTAGTTTATTCATAAATGTTATTGTGGTTTTTAATGGATATGTAACTAAAAAAATACCTGCTAAGAAACTGCATGTTGATTATTATATAGATAGTGCATCAGGTTTTGGTGCTCAACGAGTAAATAATTAGGGTGAGAACAAAAGATGGACCCGATTTTAAGAAATCACATTACAGTAGAACGTCGTTTATCCGAACGTTTATTATCCTGAGCGTCAAATATCCGGACCAAAGTCCGGATACGTTTTCGAACAATGCTGTGCTTAATAGTTGTTTCGCGTGAGGCCAAAAGTGACGGGAAAACCCAAAGGGATATTTGGGGAATTTCAGTTGTGCGATTTGGTAAACATCTGCGTTGTATATTAGGTCAGTTTAATTTAATAGGTCGTAATCTAACTTTTAATTTTAATTTCTAATTATTTTTGTTTCCTATACTACCCAATTAAACATGGCAAGTTATTCATAAATGTCAACAACAGCCACATGATAAGGGATTAAGACCTCATCAGAGATCATGTGCCCCGATGACCATTCTATCACATTAGGTCAGTTTGTTTCCAAGTGAGGGGATGTATACGTGTTCTTTTGTTGAGTTGTGAGCTGCTATGGCTTCGAATTCAAAGCGGAAGCGCAACGTCTTGAACATAGATACAAAACTTGAAATACTGAACAGTGTGCTGATTTTCAACATTCATATAGTGTCCGGTTTCATATACTGCATGGATCGCATTCAGTTTTCGGTTATCCGAACCATCGCGTATCCGAACAGTCCCAATTGTTTCGGATAAACGACGCTCTACTGTATAGAAAGTGCTGCACATATTACAAGAAGTGATACATGAATGCAAAGAGAAACATGCCAAGTTCTTTTTTCTGTTGACCTTTTGTTACACGGCATACGTCCAATCTGTAATCCAGCTCGTTTCATACATTTTGTAGCCTTACTCTGTCAATGGTTCGTAATTCTGCACAAATACTTACTTCTCGTCCTCTGTTTTTTGTCCTGTCAATTGCGAATGATTCGGTTTGAAATGTAATTTTTTCCGTAAAATATTCCTTTCTGTTTTCTGGGACAAAGTCACCGGTGGCAAATCTTATAGACTTTGTGATATCGGTCGGTTCCTGCTTACATCCGAACCCCCTTGTCTATCTGTATACCCGGCTAGATGTGTGGGAGAAGCTGAATGATCCACAGACATGATTTCAATCTAATCAATTTATTTATTCCAAACATCAATTAGACACAAATCTAATTAAGGTAGATGATTTAACATTAGAGCGTGGAGGTGAGATTCTATAACACAGGGATACTACTACAGACCCTCAACTGAATCTAAGACAGCTTAAATACGCTCAAATATAACTACGTCGCACACTAATTAAACTAGCTTCTACTTAATAAAACTCACAGTACCTGAACTTTTTATGCATCGGATCCTATACTGGAAACTTGCAGGTGATCTCTCTCGGCTTGATCAATGTTGTTGGATCCACGCTCTGTAATATTTTTCCTGGACAACCTTAAGAATTCTAACTAATTCCACTCTCTTCCAATCTTCAACTAACAACTAACTGGCAGACTTTCTGTTAACTCCTACTTGCCAACTCCCAAACTCGCGAAAACAGAATTTATATAATATACTTCATTTACATAATCACGTTTCCTACTCGGTGAAAATTGGCTGAAATAAATATTTTGCTTAAAGAGTCATGAAGGGATTAGTAGAACCGCGTATAGATTCGTCACAACTCTTCCGTGGACTTCGAACAAAACTCTGCGTTACTATCTCCACTGCTTCTTCCAAAATGCATGTCCCTGAAAATTTGCTTTTTTTTACATGAGCAATCTGTTTTTTTTTTTTTAAATTGATGTTTCCATCGCAGAATGCTCCTGTTGGTTAGTGCCTTTTTTCCATAGCGATTTCTAAATGCACTTTGCACTGAAATAATTGGGGGGGGGGGAAGTGTACATACTCTAATACGCAAAAGCTCTTCTCTGTCATTGTCGCCATGTTTGGGTAACTATCACGGCGATCTTGAGGGTGCTGTTTATCATTGGTAGGGAAAAGAAATTGGTATATTTCCTTATACATTTATGCATCACTTATTGTAATATGTGCAGTATCTTATATGATTTTTTAAAAAATTAGGTCCATCTTTTATGATCATTTTGTATAAAAGTAGGTACTTTATTATAAAGGAAGATAACATACCTATTTGCAAATTATTATTAAGAAGAATAACAGGATAATCTGCAGGATAAGATGGAAAAATAAGAGTACCCAAAAATAAGAGTGGACCAAGTAACAATGGAAACGAACACATGGTACGTTTAAAAAAAAGCGTTACTAAACTTTGTTTTACCCTTAAAGCAGCATTTCTCAAACTGTGGGGTGCGCCCCCCCTAAGAGGGCGTTATAACCCTACTTAGGGGGGGGGCGAGCATATCGTGAAAAATCAAGAATAAAAGATTTAATATAGTTATCAATTTTATAAAATAATTTACAATTTAATATAATTACAAAGTAAAATACATTTTTATATGATAAAAAAGGAAATACACATTACACTGATATAATATACACTACTTATAAATGTATCAGTAGTGCACAAAGTATTTGCTAATTAATTTATCAACACAAGTTTAACGAGTTAAAAACAAGTTTAGTAATTACTAGTGACTCTCCTGGGCTTGTCATATACAAAATTATATAGAAAACTTAATATTTATCTTAATAATTAATACGGTTTACAATTAAAGTCATATTATTTTGTAGTTTCTTCATCAAAGTACATTATAATTGCATTCAATGTATTATTATTGTAAGAAGGGGAGGGAGCAGGATGAAAATTATGACTGAAAATTGGGCCGGAAATATTAAAAGTTTGAGAAGCAATGCCTTAGAGCATTTCTAATTACTAAGCATTTTTTATTTTGATTCATACAGCTATGTGTAATTTAATTGCATACTTTCTGTCTACAGCTCCATATGTATGTTAAAATAATTATCTTCGAACTATACTTAGTTCGAATGTTCATTTAAGAAAGATATTCAGAGTTTATTGTGTCATTTAAAACCTTATAATGTTTTGCTAAATGTGCAAATTCCAGTTGTATTTGTATTTACATTGTGAATTTAGAAAATTGTCAACTTTATTTTACATCTTTATTTTGCCACAGTATATTTAAGTTCTTTTTTGTTTTATTTTGGACCTTCAAAAGTTCAAGGGAGAGGGGGGGGGTACAATAAATAGATGTGAACACATTCTTTTCGACCACTCTCTTAATCCCAAAGAGATGCAACAATGGACAGTCCCATCCCCACCAGGAAGTGGGACCAAAAAGGGACAAAGTGAACGACTTGTGACGGGGTGTTAACCACAAGTATTTGAGAGTCACGCTTTATATGAAGTGAGAAATAAGAAAAAATTACACAGTCCAATAAGAAGTTGTTCTCCTACAGTTCTTTTGAACTTACTCTACAATAGAATAATCGCTTCTGACCACATAGGAGTTAAACAGATATCACTAAAACTGTCTGTAAATAACTCTGGAATTAAAGTCACAGCTACATTGTAACGGGTTTTTTTCGGTCTTCCACTAATCCTCTTGGTTAAAATACACTTTTTAACTGCGATTTTAGATGAAAACCGCTTTCCGTAGAGAGGTGTTGATTTTATTTAAATGCAAGCTTCTATTTAAGTGCTAGTGGAGTAGGCGTTGTGATGGTTTAAAATTGATTCTAAGAAGAAAGCATAGTGTGAGCGACCGGTGGTCGCACTTAATATTGTTCATCCAAGAAGGAAAGATTAAGCAAGTGTTGAAGCAAGTGCGATCAGGAGAATAGATAAGTGCTCATATTTATATTACCGTTAGATTAATAAGTTTGATTGCTCCTCGGGTTTAGTTATGAGAGTGCATTCTCACAGTGTAGCTCTCTTAAAGTCCAATAAGTGTTAAAAGAAATACAAGTGTTTAACTTGAGAAATGTCTGATTCTTACTTGGACCCTCTCACACCCGCGATTGAAGAATCGCGACTACTTATAATCGTATTAAAAATTTACAGATTACTTTATATAAAAATAACTTTTAATTATAAATTATTAATTTCTAACCAATAAATTACATATATATATATATATACAAGGGGTGATCAAATGAAAAGGTACGAAACGACACGGTGGGTACAAACGTGGACTTTATTCAAAATATACACCATAGGCCTGAGCACAACGATCCCACTGATGAACAAGCCGCAGGATTCCTTGTTCCCAGAATTCCTGTGGCTGTGACGAGACCCAGTCCTTCACAGTGTCCTTGAGTACGTCGTCCGAGTTGAAGCGCTTCCCCTTCAGATGTTCCTTCAGTGGACAAAACACATGGAAATCGCAGGGCGACATGTCCGGACTGTAGGGCGGATGGTCCAACGTCTCCCATTTGAACTTGTCCAGTTCCATTTGTGTAACTCTGGAGACGTGTGGACGCGCGTTATCATGGAGCAGAACCACACCCTCCGTGAGCAGCCCCGGTCTTTTGTTCTTGATGGACCTGCGTAGGCGTAGGAGTGTCTCACAGTACACATCGGAGTTAATGCTTTTTCTGTGCTCGAGGAATTCCACAAGTAGCAAACCCTGAACGTCGAAAAAGACAGTGAGCAACACCTTGCCTGCTGACTTCACGGTTCTGAACTTTTTAGGGGAGGTGACGACGCATGCTTCCACTGCATGCCGTCCCGCTTTGTCTCTGGCTCGTAGTGATGGCACCAGGTCTCATAACCTGTGACGATCCGCTTCATGAAAGCGGGGTCTTCTTGATACCGAAACAGATGTTACAGTGCTAGTCCCATACGCAGTTTCTTTTGCTGGTTGGTGAGCTGCTTCGGAACACAAGCGACACACACCTTCCAAAATCGCAACCTGTCGTGAACAATTGTCCACACGGTTCCATAGCTGACATCCACCTTCAGCACCAACATTCGCAAAGTGACACGCCGATCACTTCTCACTAGGTCGTTCACCTTGTCGATGAAATCGCTCGTGATGACAGTGTTTGCCTGGCCTGGTCTCTGGTCATCACCCAAACTCTCACGGAATGCACGAAAACGGGCACTCCATTTTCTGACAGACTTGTCAGAGACACATTTCTCCCCGTAAACGGTCACCATCCGCCGATGAATAGCTCCCGGTTTCTCACTTTCCGCTGTCAGAAATCGGATAACACTTCGCTGCTCCTCAATGGGCGAATTTTGCTACGCGAACGTCATCCTGTCCTCATATGGACTGCCGCATCATCCTGTCCTCATATGGACGCCGCTTTTTATAAGAGCCTTTGCTCTCTCCTGCGCATGCGGGGGCCCGCGCATGATCCGATCCCAGTCACAGCCTCCAATGGCATCCCGAAATGTCTCGCTACATTCTCCCATGGCGGAATATGCAAATATTTAACTGTTTCATTTTTATGTCGTTTCGTACCTTTTCATTTGATCACCCCTTATATATATATAATTCATATTTACAAACAATGATAAACAATGTCAAATCAAAGCATTGTTACAATAACACAACAAATTACAAAAATTTAAGAGCAGAACAATCAAATTCTGACAACAGATACCTTACATTTATTTGTTAATTTATCGACAATGGAGGAAAAGAATGTTCAAATACAATTGTTGAAAAGTTTCATCTTCCCATTCGTCTAATTTTGCGTCTTGTTGCGAGTATAAAAAGTGTTTATCTTCTTTGATATAACTTCGTTTTAACGAGTGTACTTTTCTATCATCATCTTTGTTTTTTCATTGATAAAGCTTCCCGGTTATTATAGAAAGAACAAAAAAAAAGTTCTTATAAGAACTAGAAACATCTTTTTAAACCTTGCTTATTTGGAGAAATCTTCCTTAACATCGTGCGTAACCATGGCTTTCAAAGTATGGTATTGGCTAAAGCGCGCACTCTTTCCCGTGCCTCAAGTCAGGGTGCCCACCGCAGCTTTTTTTACGGATGTGAAGGCGACGGTTTACGCAGAGCAACTAACGCTCTTGGATGCAGCGGCCTTCGGGTACAGCGACATTTCGGAGCTCGGGATGCCCCTTCTCGAGGCCGAACAGTCGCCCGACAGCGTGACTTTCAAACACCTGTCGGAATGGACTGTGCGTACCATCCTGGCAAAGTCCTGCCCAAAGCTTAGGGCACTCATCGTTTCGCATTTCATCCAAATCGCCACCATCCTCCACCAAATGCGAAACGTGCACTCGGAGGTCGCCATCCTCTCCGCCCTCTCCAGCGCTCCCATAGAACGGCTCAAGGGCACCTGGTCTCGTGTCCCCAAGAGCCGACGGCGAACTTTTCGCACTTTGTGGGAGCTGCTGTGCTGTCCCCACGAGACGGACACGGACTGCCCAACGTCCAAGATGGAAAAGGTGTTTAGTTCCAAACCTTTCCATCAGTCCGTCTCTTTCGATCATCTCAGTGTATGGCCTAACATCCAACACCTGTTAGAGCCTTGCTATTTTTCTGAGTTAGAGCCTGGGGACTTTTGCCTTCATGGTCTCTTTGGAACTGGAGCCATGAAGGAATACTTCGACTCTACCGAGTTCGAAATTTGTCGAAGAAGAGTTCTTCGATAGTTTTCTTGAATTGGAGACAATTAGAAAATAAATTACTGCTTAACAGTGAAACAAGAAATTTTTTTACTGAATTATGAAGTTCATTGACAAAGGGGCTGTTTTATTCAGTTGATGGTGTTGGAATGGAACAAATTATTGATTAGCAGAGTAACTATCAGCATAAGACTGATGGACAGAACACCGCTGTCGATGGGAGGACAATCACACATTCCATAAAAATAAAACATCAAATCGATGGATGGAATGTTTGAGTAGCTTTTCAGGAATTCTGAAGAAATACACAAACTAAAAAGATTTCATGAAACAGATGAAATACGAATTCAAGAAAATCGATTTATAAAAGCCAGTAATGAAATAAATATATTTTTAATCAAGGAAAATGTTCCGATTAAGACATAAATTATATACAATAAATGAATGAAGAATTCCTTAAAAGAAAATTAATTCTAATTCTCGAACACTGATAATATATTACTGAAATTAACATTGAAGTCAAAAGCGACATAGGATGGAAATTTAGAAGTGAAAAATTACATACATTAACGAGGAAGGAAAACGAAGAAAAGATTAAAAAAAAATAACTTGCACTGACAGTTAAGAAAAAAATTACCAAAAAAATATTCATAAAAATATTAATAAACAATTGCAATACAAATTCGACATTTACAGAATACCATTATCTTGATGATTTCCCCATTATTCTAAGACGGTGGGTAAAACCAAGGCTATAAAAGTAACGATATAAGAAAATGAGTTTGCGAAGAGAATTTGAAAAAGAAATTTTTGATGAGCAAGTTTAGACTTTATATACAGTGGAAAAAATTGATAGAATATAGGTGGAGGAAAATCATTGTTTATCAGTGGCGTACATAAAATATTCAAATTTATCTCTCTCAATGTCCAAATGATTTCGAGAGGATATTTTACCAATTAACTATAATTTGATTATACTAAAAGAACATTTAAGAATTTTTTTATCGAAGAAAGGAACAAGCAATTCTGAAAATAATTTCTAGATTTTAAAGCTGCAAACCTGCCTAAAAAATGAACTATTCGAAATATATAATCGAATAATGAGATACAAGGAAAAGATTGATTGAACCTTTGCTGGCTTATAAGTAAGTTTTTTTTCTTTTTGTTAAATTTAAACTTGTAAATTAATAAATTTAATAAAACAACAATCTAAATAAGAAACGTTATTCTTTTATAGCGTTATCTGAGACCACTCAACGCACTTCAAAACACTGAATCTGCGGAAAACAACATTTGACAACACACTTGAGGGATTGCGAACACAACAACACTTGATGGTTGGCGAAAATATTCCATCCCAAAATGTTCATATGTTGAGAAAATCAGTACACAGTAAAGATGCTCAATGGAACAAAAACTGACGATTTCTTGGAAAATACGAGGAACTTCAAATCAGTTATCCATGTCATGTGATAGTGCTATTGAAGAGAGGTAAGTTTTATTTAGTGAGCAAAGGTTTGGTACTTACGTATTATTGCAACAATCGTCAACTCTATTAATAACTCGCCAAGTTGGCAACCCCGATTTCTTATGTATCGTCCCGCTGAATTGGCAACCAGATGCTTCGTTTCAAATAATGTCGCCAATAGGTTGCGATAATACTTAAGTACCGATTGCTCTCTCAAATTATTCGTTATACGTTCTATATTAATTTGGGTACTTACGTATTATCTCAACAATCGCCAACGTTCAAGATAACTCACCAATCTGGCTAGGGCAATTTCGCATGTGACGTACGCGCTGAATTGGCAACCAGGTGCTTCGTTTCATATGATAGGTTGCCAATAGGTAGCGATAATACATAAGTACGAAATGTTTTATAACAGAATTTCTTTACTTCTCAGTTATGACTAACAAACTTATCGAAATGTTAATTATTTTACAGATTCATTCAAGTATCCCCAGTGAAAAAGAATGCTTGAAGAAATCTCTTTGAGTTTCGATTCTAAAAGTTAAAACGGAGATTAAAAAACAACAGTACTAAGAGGTGAAACGAAGAGGAATAATTTGGAATCAAAATTTAATGTCAAATACTGCCTGAAGGAAAAAAAATTGCTGATTTTTACGATAGCGGAAGAATTTTAAATAAGGGAGCAAATACCGTGATTTTTTTTTTCAATGAAAAATGTAAGTAAAAGTACAAAAAGAAATACGAAAGTGCAAGTCTACGTAACGTAAAATAAAAACTATAAAACTGATGGATCGAAAGCTCTAAGATAATATATTTAAATAACTTGCAGGATTATCAAAAATTAAAAATCATTACTCTAAATATCGGAAAATAATTGTATTTTGGAAAAAAAAAAAGAAAAACAATTAGAGATAAATGCTTTGGCTCCAACAAGAAAAATTCTTACAAAAAGTAAAAATTAATTTTACGAATTGCGATAAAAGAAACAAACACCAACAAAAAATTCGTTTTATTCTGAATTTAGTTTAAAAATTCGAGCTATTTCTAAGAATTAAAAGGTATCACGCATCATTATTACAAAAATATAGAAAATATCAACACAAAGCCTGAATGTAAAAAAGAATTATTGGAAATTAGAACACACAGATTATTTCAATAACTGAACTGTACAAGAAATGATAGAAAATTGGGAAATGAAGAAAAATGAAGGTTCATTGAAATATTGAGTCAGCGTCAAATAGAATAAAAATTTAGAAATAATTATAAAACTAGAAATGGTAACAAATACATAAAACAGACAACAAAGGAAAAGACTATTAAAAACGATAAAAGTTAAACATCTTTTGTGAAAACAAATTCAATAAATTAAGATATTTGTACGAATATATATTTTACAACAAAAAAATTATGATTATACACAATGTGACCCTTGAAGGGTGAAAAATTGGTCCTTGGGTTTCCACACACATTTTTGAGTATGGATAAAAGTAAAAAAGCATTATGAAATTAATTTTGCAGGCTCTCTAAGAACAAGATTACAAGACAAACAATTTCTGTGAAGAGGAAATTAATGAAAACTTTACTCTATATTTATTTGAGAAATGAAAATAATATCATAACAGTGGATGAAATCATTGGCTTATCAATAACTTGAAATTAATCTCAAATGACCCCAAAACCCCCTAACTGGAGATTTTATTTTTATCACAAAGTTTTAGATAACTGGAAGAACATTAAAATCATTTTCACTGGAAAAGAAGGACACACAAGCAAATGTTTCTGAAAAGAACTTTGTGATTTCAAAGGCCACAGCTGTCTTAAGAAATTAGTAATTTAAACTAAAGCATCAAATATAAAGAAATGATGAAAGCGAGAAACATATCAAATTTCTACTCTGAGCACAACATTTCTTGAGAGTTTGGAGAGATACAGATTTGTGCTTTTCGGACAAGAACAAAATGAACAATTACATTGTGCTATCCTAAAGATTTAAATACTTAAGACAGCATTACAGAAGAAATAATTAATACCGAGGCACTGAATCACCTAATTTTGTCTAAAAGTTCTTCGCATAACATATTTATAAAGTGACGTTGTATAAAAAAGAATGTGACACAAAGGTGGACGAAAAAACAAACTAGGCAAAATGTTCCAGTTTCAAGAAATGGAATTCTGACGCGGCACTACAAAAACACTCGTATTGAAAATATATTTTACTACAAGTTTTCAAAAAGTCTGCTTTATTATAAGTAAAAGTACCGTGTTGGTCGTTTACAAAAAGTACAGTCTAAATATGAAGTTGACTAGGGAAAATACATGATGAATGAAAATGATCAATGAAAAAAAGAAATTTTATTCATAAATGGTTGCTCTCAATATATAGGAATTTCAATAGAGCATTTGAATTAAGGGTAAGATCCATTTTTTCAGATTGAGTTTAAAGTGAGTATTCTGTTCGTATTTTTATTGATTTCAATAAAATAAATGATTCTTTTTCAGGGTCACCTGAATGCGAAGGAATATTCTAAAAAGTCGTGATCGTTTGAAACGCAAGCAAGAGCAATCGTTAAGAAACCTTAGGAAGATGACAAGAAAAAAAAATTCCATAGAAAAATTACATGAGATTTTTAGAAAAAATCAAAATACATTCATTGAAATATGTGGAATTTCTAATAATTAACGAAGCTGGTTGAAAATTTAGTCAGTTTCAGAAAAATAGTGGTAAGTTTATTTTACTAATGCTGAATTTGTATTTTTCAATTGCTACTATTAGTTAACACTCTCCCTATATATATTTATTTATATAAAAATACATCTTGTTCAAGTTTTGAATTATTAATAAAATATTTATTATTCATCCACTGAAGTTCAAATACATTTTTTAAACTTGTAGTGTATGACATTTGATGTTATACACAGTTTTTTTTTTAAAAAAAAATTCATAGATTTTTCTTAATTAATTAATAAATAGTAACAAACAAGAATAATAGTCCAACAATATATTTAGAAAGGAAAATCGCTAGTTGTATCCCTGTAGTGCAATGGATTGCGCTTTGGACTTCTAATCCAAAAATCGTGGGTCCGACTCCCACCTGAGATGGCCTAATTACTGAGAACGAGATTTTTTTGCTATACTTTTTTATGATAATAATTAAATTTAATTAATGAACAAATAACAAACAAAAATAATAGTCCAACACCATACATAGAAAGGAAAATGGAAAATTGCAAGGAAAATCGTTTTCTATTTTGTCTCTTAATATTGTGATTCAGTCATATGTATATACATATTTATATATTAATTGTAATTATTTAATAAAATTAACTAAAATATAAAATTTTCTTTGTTTACCTAAGAAGAAATTGGATTAAATTTTTCTAAATTACTTTTTAATATGCAATTTCACATTTAATCAAAACTTAAGTTCATGTCACTCTTGCAGAGTCTCCAAAGTATTCATATTCAACAGATGTACGTCCATTCTTTGGTGTGTATTCAATAAAAGTTCCGCAATATTGGAAACGCAAAGAATGGGAATCGAGTGAAACTTATCGACCTTATTTCCCCTGTGGAGATGAATTCACAAGCAGAAAAATTCTCTAAGAGCTGAAACCCAAATATAGTTTAAAAGGGGAAATATTTAAGAAGTGGTAGTACATATTAAAAAAATATTTTTCATCAAAGAATGCTTGGTCTAAAATGAAATGTAAATGCGCCCCACAGAGCAACACGATAAAACTTAGAATACGCGGAAAAAATACAAGAATAATGTAAACGTTTAAAAATGATTTTAATAAACATTTTATAGCAGTTGCTTGAAAGAGCAACCTCCAATGGCAATTCAAGAACATCGACGAAAAAGAGATTGCTGAATGCTCTGAAATATTACAGGCATATCACGAACCTTTCCAACCACTGCAGTTGAGAGTATTGCGAATAGGTCCTCAACGTCGAGAGAAATCGCATACACCAGACACATCTGGGGGACTGAGTGGATTATATACAGGACCACTTAGCATAATCTCACGAATTTGGAAACTTAACCTCCACACAATGCCGTTCTTTTCGATTAAAATAACATAGATCTCCGATGTGTGGGAACTACATACACAGGGCAGAGTTAAGTTGAAACATCCTCCACAGCAAGTCTGACGGTTCTGTTGCAGAAATACCTAGAATTTGCTTTCAACAAGGTTCCGACTGAAGACGCAGTCTTAACAGGTGCTCACTGAGGATACCAAATATTTGAAGGAGAAGCATTGCTGCACCACGGAGGAATTATAAACGAATAAATGCGATCTCACGCGATAGAAGAATCACCGGAGAAAAAAAAAGGTTGCAGCCGAACCTGGACGTGCTGTAAAAGCCATTCGGCCAAGTTCTCGAGAATATCCTTCATCAATGCCTTGTATCAGTGAAAAAAATTACCAAGCACAACATCTCACCCTTCAGAATCCATCCAAGCTTCGGTCCACAACTCTAATTAGCTGATCGACCACCGTTTCCAAAATCACTTCTTTTACATCTGTTGTTCTGCCAATGTTTCGATGATTTGCATCAAACAGCGGAAGCAAGAAAAGATACAAGTTCTGAAGCAACCACGGAAATATTTTCGGATTGGTCACCTGTTTGTGTGGGAGATGCTTTCAATATTTTCTTGCTCCCGCAACGGTATTCCTTTTGTAGTGGAGTAAATGAAATGCATTTTTGCTTTTTTAATATTATTAAAATTTGCCACCATCCTGTACATTATAACTGATAGAAGGGTTGCCTCAAACAACAACTTATCAGGGTAGACGTTGGCGCCTTTTACTCATTGTGACTCAGACTTGCTTACGATTTCTTCTTCTTCACTTTACATTTACATACATGATTATTTTTCTTCCGACAAATCATCACAGGAATGCCGTTTCAATTTCTACGGAGAGACCGCTTTGAAATGAGCAAGAGCTTTTTGCGTCTCATCTTAGACCATGCATTCTTTGGTGAAAATTATATTGGCGTGTACCAGCACTTGTTAAAGCTTTTCCGTTTTTCTTCTGAATCACAAAGCCACACAACTCTTTCTATGACAAAGACAAAGTTCCTGCTTCCAAAGCAATTTGAAACGGATAACATAAATAACTGGAAGTCTTCATGTGTGAAAATGGATAGAATTTCTAGAATGTCGTTAGTGACTTCCACGTTTTTCCACGAAGAAAAGGTAAGTTCGATGTAGAACATTATATATATATATATATATATATACGTATATAAATTTGTAATTATCAAGTTATGTAATATAAAACATTGAATTCCTTAACATTCACGAAAGGATTGCTTAAATGGTTTAGTAAATGGTTAAAAATTATAAAATTCCTTGTGTCTTTTTAAATCATTTGTAGTTCTTTGTATTGTTACGTAGATCGGGGTTCGAGGATTTTCTGCTATCAGTTCCAAGCCGTGTAGGGGAGCGGTGCACGTAAAATCTGTCGAGAGCTCAAACATCCTCCCTTGGTGTGGTGTGGTAGTTAGGAGAGGGGTGCCAGCTCAGGTGTCGTCCGCGTCACTTGACCATAGTTCAAAATTACGCGGACCGTTAATTTGCATAATCACGTTTTCTTACCTTCGGCAAAAGTTGGTTGGTAAAAATGTTTCCCCAGAAAAGTCCCCTAGGGGTTAATAGACGCGTATAGATCCGTCACAGAGTCTCTATGCATAGTAATGCGAGACATACCGATCGAAATATCATCTCCAGGTTTGACAAGGATATTGTTAACGAAGAAATTGTACAAAGAAGATTTAAAAAGCTGTGTACAGAATAATTTTAAAAATATGGTTCTTGGGAAGCTATTTATCCTTGCTGTTGATGATGATGTTCCCCGATCGCTGGAGGAAACTGATTCTTCACGCTTATAGATTTTCTTTTTAAAAGAACCCGAGAGTGTTGTATAAAAACGTTCGTAAACACCTCAAGCACATAAAAGAGATTAACAGGTTGAAAAATTGGGTCTTACATGAGTTAAGCGAACCCCAAATTCAGCGAAGTTTTGAAATTTACAATTCATTTTAATTAACACTTTGTACATATCGGAAATTTAGTTACAAATTAGAGAAAGCAGAGCAAAAGCCATCTGATATATTTAGCACACACTTCACAACGTTAAACTAAAACTCACCTTGCTGATTCCGAATATTTCATTCCTGTATATCTGTAATCAAACTCGGTATGACTGCAGCTGCTGAGACTATAACAAACACAAGATAAAACTAATTTCAATTTAATATGTCTCTGACTTATTGATAACTTAATTAGTGTTAGAGAGACTCTTTTTCACACGTGACTCAACAGCAATAATTAAAGATTACTTATCCCCCAACAACAAAAATAGGGAGGGAAACAGATAGACTCGTAGATGATTTTCTGAGCAAACACTCTAAATCAGGGGTCGGCATCCTTTTAGCAGTGACGTGACAAACCAATTTACCAATAGGATTCAGCATGACACACAGAACATTTTTGAAACAATTCGATTCCCGCGATAATGCATGCAGAGTTAGATAATAGAGGTCAATAATACGGATATTTACAGTTTTATTATACAGTAGAACGTCGTTTATCCGAACGTTTATTATCCGGAGTGCCGAATATCCGGACCAGTGATTTTTTTTGTCAACTACATGTACTGTATATGAATACGTTTTTCGAACAGTGCAATGCTCAAAAGTTGCTTCGCGTCAGGCTAAAAGTGACAGGAAAAACCAAGGTGAGGGATATTTGTGGAATTTCAATTGTGTGATTTGGTGAAAAATGCATGGAATAAGCTGTGGCCAGATTAAGATGGTGAAAAAAACTTCAATGACGACCACAGGGAGGAGATTACTGACTTTGCTCAATTCCGGAATTGAAAGAATGCGATGAAGAAGATGTAGAAACCTAGATGGCATACGATGCAAAAGACTGTGGATTTCGAATGCTAAATAATGACGAGATTAGGATTTCCGTGCAAGAAGAATACGACCCTGTCGACGATGAAACGGATGAAGACGAGGACAACAAAGAAAGTAGCAAATGCTGACGCGTTATTTGCGTTAGAAGCAGCTATGGAGTGGTACGAACAACAATCAGAGGGCTGTCCTACTCAACTACTGCTGCTCAAGAGAATCAGAGACCTTTCAGCGGAAAAACGAAGGTGCACAATAATACAGCAAAAAATAAGTGATTTTCCACAATAATGGTAAAATTGCAACATTTTGTACCTATTTTGCTTTTTCTTCGTGTCCCGCATGTGATGATTTTCAATATTCGTATAGTGTCCTGTTTCATATACTGCTTGGATCGCATTCGGTTTTCGGTTATCCGAACGGTGTCCGGTTCCAACTGATTCGGATAAACGACGTTCTATTGTAAATTAATTTTGCGTCATTTAAAGATATTTCTTATCATAAAAAATAAACAGCATACAATATAACTCTTTCTTCAACAAAAATTAAAATTGTTCATATCTTATGCATTTTAAACATATTTATTAACATAACAAATAGACAAAATAATATATATGCATTTGCGTTCATTATAGTAGAATTAAAAGGATAAATAAAAGTTTTAATTTTACCCTTGTGCTTGTGTGTGCACCGCTTCACTTTCATATTGTAAAATCAAATAAGAGCTATGGCTTAATTTGACACGATTCTGAGCTTTCAATTGTTAAACAATGCGCACTCGAAATATTTGCATATGAGTAAAGATATTTTACTCAGAAAGGTAGAACCAAAGGAGAGGAAAGCAGAAAAGGCGTCTGGAATGAGAAGCACTCTAAATCATTTGATTTCTCCCAAGAGCAAGCTCGCATTAAGGCACAAGGTTCTGTTATATAAAGTCATTCTTCGCCCCCTCATGCTGTACGCTTCTCCCATCTGGGCAGGTGCGGCAGTTACTCATCTGAAAAGATTGCACACTTTTCAAAACATTCAACTGCGTAGAGCAGCAAACGCACCTTGGTTCGTCAGGAAAGAAGTCTTGCATAAAGATCTTAACGTTCCGCCGCTTCTTGATTTCATTGAAAAACAATCAGAAAATTTTTTCAACCGGTTGCCACAGATTCCAAAGGAATCCATCAGAAAAATTCTGGCTTATGATAGTTCTATCCCTAGCTCTTCTAAGAGACCTAATGCAGTCCTTAACAACTCATATCAACACTTCCCAGCTCTGGAAAGGATGAAAATGTCTTGATACAAATTAGGAAATTCCGCAGATATTTAAGAGGTAATGAGTAGCGGACTTAAAAATAATATTCTATTAAAGAAAATCCTCCCTTTTCTTCCCTCGTTCCGTCGAGATGCGGCAACCGGTTGAAAGATGGGCGTGGTTGTCAGAGATGTGACGTCATTAACTAAATGAACTGGATGAGTGTTTTCCCACTCACCCCTCCACCAGCGTTGTTGCGCGGCACTCATTGTGGACTGCTCTATATTCCTATGCAACACTTCAGAAAATTATTCTTATTTTTCCCCCTACTTATTATGATGAGTGGATGATAAGATTTCTCTAAGGTTCCACGTTAAATCTATAACCGTTACCGTTACCCAGAGGAAAGCAGAGTACATGTAGTTTTCTCTCTTCAAGCAGTTAAATCTCTCTAACGATGACTTTCAATAATTTACAATTTAATACTTGTCAATTTATCTTTCAAATTCTTTCGTAATTCCAGAAATATCAATAATTTTAAAGATGGTTGCTAAATAAAGTCCATTTCAAATTTATCAACTTCCATCCACTCAAGTTGACAAATTTGTAGAGTAGTGCAGAGTGCCACTGAGAATAGTACCGCCTGCCATAGGTTGCCGACCCCTGCTCTAAATATTTAAGGCAGTTGATCTCTAGAATCTTTCTTTTAATGGAACGTTGGATATATTCAGTGGCGTAGCATGGTGGGTGCAGAGGGAGCCATGGCCCCGGGCGGCATACGAAAAGGGCAAGCTCCGCGATATTTAAATGTAAACCAAATCAAAATTAGTCGCTATGCAATCGCATTCGTTTTTATGTTACTTGGGCTTCTGGCAACCGGTACTGTTTGAAATCAATGATGCTCAAAATTATTGTCAAACAGAAGGACTAAATGTCCATCAATGTGCTAAAAAAATACGTGCTTTGCAGACCAAATTAAAAGTAAAACGAGAGGAATTTGTGGATGACGCTTTGCTAAAAGTTTATGTGAGGAGCTTGAAATTTCTTTTGAACCCCCAAGACGAATCAAGAGGAAGCATATAGTTGGTGACGGAAGTAAAGATGTTCAGTTCTCGCACGAAGATGACTTGAGACGAACAATGTTTTCTTCAATAGACAGAGTAACTGCTGAAATTCGAGAAAGATTCCAACAGTTGCAGAATCTAGCGCAAAAATATGCTTCTTTAAGGCCCGAAGTGATGTTGACCATGGACAAACTTAACTTAGAACAAGCTCCTCAAGACATTAATAAAGAAGAATTCCAACTTGAGCTCGTACATCTACAAGCTTTCGTAGCTGCAACAGACCCAGGCTGTAAAAAAGAACTCATTAGGTCCAGCTCTCTGGGTTTATTAAAATAAATTATTGAGTCCAAATTTGAAGATGGCTTACCAAACATTGTCATGTTGAGAATTTTTTTTAACATCTGCCATCAGTAATGCCAGTTGCGAGAGAAGATTTCTAAGGTAAAATTAATCAAACATTATCTCAAATCGACTCCACGTTAAGGCTAACAAATTTAGCTATTCTGGTAATTGAACATGACATACATATTGATATTGACAGTTGTATAAGAGATTTTTCTATGAAAAAAAAAACCCCGAAAAGTGCATTTTTAATCAATAAAAAAAATTTAAAGCTGCCTTTTTTTACTTTTATTAATTTTCTTGACTGGAGTGGCGTCAAATTTCCGGTCGGCCCCAGACGGTGAAAACCCACACTATACCACTGGATATGTTCCCTTAGTTATAGTAAGCTCATAAATTAATAACTAACTGTTATACTACACTATGAAATTAGCAAAACGGATTCCCATTTATTTCATAGTATGGAAGGCTACGTGGGAAATAAAAGCTTTTTTTTTTGGAGTACTGGGGTCGAAACATCGTTTCGAGATATTTTGTCTACTTGCCGCGTGAGAGGGTTCGAGTAAGAATCAGACATTTCTCAAATTAATCACTTTTATTTACTTTTTCAAAAATTTGACTTTATAAGAATACTGAAAATGTACTCTCATAACTAAACCCGAGGACCAATGAAACTTATTAATCTAACCATAATTTAAAAATATGAGCACTTATCTATTCTCTTGATCGCTCTTGCTTCAACACTTGCTTAATCTTTCCTTGGATTAACAATATTAAGTGCGACCACCGGTTACTCACACTATGCTTCTTTCTTATACTCACCTTCTCAACCATCCTCCCGCCTACTCCACGACTAGCTCTTAAATAGAAGCTTTCATTTACATAAAATCAAGCCATCTCTACTAAAATCGTAGTTCAAAAAGAGGATTAGTGAAGCCCGAGTAGCACCCGCTACATACTAAAGACACCGTTTTTTTCTGAAAGATGAATTATCTTTTTAGAAACGTGGTTGCAAGAGTGGGTTCAAGCAATTGTCCATATTTTGTTTAATAAAACACGTATTTGAATTGAAATATCAATCATTATTTTTCTTTTAATTAACACGACACTTTTGTTCCACGATCTAATTATATCCAGGGTTTAACAACGAATTAAATTAATTGTCTTTCCTTTTCTAGGTCCAACTGAAGACACTCAACGCATCCGAATACATTAAGAAAGCTGTGTGCGTCCAATTGCATGCATTAATGAGAATACAGAAAAGACGAAATACAGTGGGATTTAAGACTGCAATGAACCATTTTCCCCATGTTTCCTTTTCACAAATAATCAATGACTTCCCGCTTTAATGTCAACATTTAGAATGAAGACGTCTTAATGAATCCATAGTTCCTTGTTAAATGATTAAAGCTATCCAATTTTGGAAAATAGAGTGAATTATGCACAATTTTTAAAAAAAAAATTCTTAACTATATACATTAGAAAATCTATTTATGATTCAAAAGGACGTGACAAATATGACAAAGACATTATAGTTTTTTTGAAAAAATAAAATAACCTAGCAACGAGGCAATTTTATTAAAAGGATACATTTTCTAATAAAGGTGGTATGAAGTACGACGACATGCTGATTGTAAAAAAAATAAAAAATAAAAAAACACACCATTTTTTGCGTTTAGTTGGAAACTTGCTTTTTCTTCCCTTATCTTTGATATTTTTGAATGTATCACTTCGGATCCAGAAAAGCAGGTTTATTCCGTGATTAGAAAAATATCACCGTGTAGTTTTCAACTTTTAATGGTTGACCTGAAAACATTCTTAATATGTATGTTTATCAAAGTCATAGTGAGCGACATCAAGAAGAGTTCAGCCACTAAAAAATGTACCAGGATATATGGATGTACTAAATCAACAAATATCGCATCAATATTATCCATGAAAGAACCTGTTGATCTTTCACAGATGAAGACATATTTAGCTGAAGGATGTAGGCTCATATGGATAAACGCCTAAAATGTATTTTATGGACAAATTATTTGCAAACAAATTATGACCGTAAAAGTCAGAGCTTATGGAGAAGGTCTAAGAAAGACAGTTGAAACCCAATCTCGGGTTTTGTGACACTGATATTTTTTTTTGTTTAACATTTATAAACCCCGTGCACCACGCAATGTATAACACAGGGGGCATACAACACAGACAGAAGAAAGGACTACAACACAAACATCCATGCCTTCTGCGGGATTCGAACCCAGTCCCTACGGCACCGCAGTCAGCTTCACTGACCACTATACCGGATGGGCGGCTGCCATTGACATTGACTTATTGATTTCACGTCTACCGATAATTCCTTATAAGTGTTTAAAACATGACAAAAAAGTGAAGCATTTAAGATATTTTGAAATACGTTCTGAATGAAACAATGAATTCTGATTGATCCTCGCGCATAGCATGATACGTAGAATAATTGTAATACATTATATAATTCGTGTTAAAATTCAAATAAAATAAAATTATTCACTCAAAGCTGAAAGTATTGCTAAAAAATCCGTATTAAATTCTAATAGGATATATTCGATTTATTCGATTATTCTTAAGGAAAAAAATAAATATTTTGAATTTTCAAACAGTTAATCGAATGTTAAGAAATATCTCCATTGCCTTTTATGAGGAAACTTCAACAGCAGTAAAACTCAAGGAGTCTCTGAAAAAAGATCTGTAAATTGCCTAAAATAGCTTATTCAAGGAATGCCTCAATCTTGTGAATCTTTTCATCATCTTAACAGAATCCAATAAAGAACTCAAAAGCATGACATTTCAAGAGCATGTTAATCAAAGGTATTCGATTTTTTATACTAATAGTTGGTTTTAGAATTTTTTATGTACATGTTACCCCAGCAAAGTATGAAATCAGTAATTTTCAAATGTACAATATTTAAAGAATATTTCAAGAACTTTTAAATATATGATTATAGTAACAGTTTGCAATGATTTTAAATAAAATAACTTAAAAAGATTTCAATATAATCATATTTTGCTTTTAATAGACTTTTATTATAGCAATCATATCTTTTGCTTATTGTCTATATTTTCTATCCATGCAGGTGGATAACATATTAAAAGGAGGAAACCCAAAAGATTTAAGGAGAGACAGACGATGACAAAGTTTGAATTTTCGATGCTGTAAAGAGATTCACAGTTCTTGTACATGGTTTGTATCAAAAGTAATGAGAATGATTTTTAACGCGTTATAGTTGGGAAGGGTAGAAATAGGGACGCTTTTAAAGCGGGACAAGGAAAGTACTTTGATTTCGAGCTCTTAATAGTATGCGCATTTTCATGGCAGTACAAACAGCAAGAAGTTGCTAAGTGCTCTGTCACGGAGAGAAACATTCAGTGGAGTGCACGTGAATAAATTTTACCTACCAAGAAAGAAGCACACGCTTTTGAATTTTTCAGTGTCTGAAGAATAGATTGATAAGAAGATGTTTCATCGAAGAGATCTCCAGACGAATTAAAACTCATCAATTCAGTAATATTTTCGTCTTCCCATCAATCTTTTGAAAGATAACCAGATTTTCTAGAACAGATGGGAGTGGTGAGAAACGTTTGCGTAACAGAGAATGATAGGGCCCCTCTTGCAAAGTCAGGTTTGGGGGCGCAAGCCGGATCTCACAAAGGATTGCATAACCAGAACATAACATAGGTTTTGGCCCCCCTACCCCAGAATCATTGTCCCTCCCGCGATAGAGGGATTGTGGGGGTGAACGTTTCGCCACTGGTGAGAACAAAGATCATGGAGAGCATACATGGAGGTCACAGTTCAAAACCTCGTTCCTCGTCTGCAGTATGGGCGATAAAAAAATTGAACGTTCGATTGTAAAATTATAGGACTGCAGAAAAAACTGTTCACCGAATCATCTCGAAGAGAACTTCTCGAAACGCCATTTCAGAAAGCCACATTTCAACAAATGGTTCAAAATGCATGTATGATCATAGCATCTACGAAACTTTTCGCTTTCTCCGTGCAGTATACGACTCCATGCTATGAAAATTTGTTTTTATTATTTAATCTGAAATACATATCGCAAACAAAATAATAGAAATTGTAAAAAAAACGTGTTGAACTTGGAACTGTAACCCAAGATAGGACTCTTATTATGAAAATGAGCGGTATTACATCGATTTTAGAAGGGTAATTTATAGTAACCTGTATGTTCTCTATATAAGAACATTTTTATGAAATGATTCTCGTTACTTTTGAGACAGACTAGTTATAATGTAATGCAATGTAAACTTATTTAACAGAATATTAAACAATATAACTTAATTGTATTGGAATTCAATAAAAAAGGACACCAGAATAACATACAAATACAAACGTAACAATGAACTAAATGCTTCAATTTTGTAATAACCTACCCTGCGAGCCTAAAGGTGTTAGAGGATGGGAAGGAACACTAGCTATTGTACAACAGAACAATTTAATTTATTCCCAATATTAATCATCACATTAATACAACCGATTCAGACTAAGAGATGCCCTCAAATACGCACTAAGCCGACAACAAACGAGGTAAGCGAGATATGTGAAGATAGTTATACTAACCACACTTACATCCCTTTGACTTTTTATCAATTTAATCTGGATTTAATTTCAGTGAAAATCGATGCCTTAAGTAATTCAAATAGCAAATATTAAATAGCCGCGATTCATCTTCAATTTGATTAATCTCTGCTTCGATAGCATACTAGCCTATCTCTCTTTCTAGCTTGAAAGCCTAGACCATAGGTTCTCAACGTGGGCGATAACGCCCCTTGTGGGCGTTTGAGGCTTTCAGGGGGGGGCAGTAATAAACCCAGAGAAAATTAAGAGGCGTTGAGATGGCACGGAGGGGCTTAGACAGATTAACCAAAAAGGTCTAAAAAACACGCTAATTATGTACAAACAAAAGTAAACTTTAATACTGTTTACCTTATGTTGATTGTATGTATTTGAATCATTTCTATATCACATGTACAAAAATTCACACATTTTGGTAGTTCCGGAAGTGGATGAAAAACTTAAAGATTACATTACATTCAGACCTACATTAAATTGAATGATATAGTGCATTTTTTAATTTCTGTAGTGAACGTGTTGTCTTTGTCTGTGAGCAGTAGGAAACATGTTTCGTCAACTGCATTTCATTACGTATATTGTCCAAGAAACATAATTAAATAGGTTCACCAGGAATTAACATGTGATTCCTTAAAGGCTGAAACTGTCAATTCATATTTGTTTCGAAAGCAATAGTTTGTTATGAATTACTTCGTATCATCAAAACCCCTGCCTGTCTTTATAACAGGTAAGCTAAAACTTTTATTCCACTCTTTTAAATAAGAAGAAATTCAGTAGCGTTTCAATTCCAACGATATCCTACCTTTGACTAAAATATATAATAATGCACATTTAAATATATTTGTGGCAATGCATGTTTCAGATTCGCAAAAAAAAAAAGTGGTGCTATAGAAAAAAATTAAATTAAAAAGTATATTCTTTTAGTAATAGAATATTTTTAAGACTTGACTCTTGTTTTCACCATGTATTATATACACTCTTATTTCTCTAGAATGGGAGGGGGCGGTATCGAAATATTCACTAGAAAAGGGGGCGGTATCGAAATATTTACCAGAAAAGGGGGCGCCAGCTAAGAAAGGGATGAGAACCTATGGTCTAGACTATATAGAGCAGACCTAATTTAAATAATGATGTTTTCTTCTTCAGAGGGTTCGTTGCGAATAAAATAGTTTTGAAAGACCAAAGATTTTCCAAGAGGACTTGTTATTGAAAGGACGGGGATAGAACCGTCACAATTTTACAACTTTTGTTGATTTCAAAGAGGGAGTGAAAGAAAAACGTTCCGTCGCATCTTGTATTTTCGGAATATTACCTTCGAAAGAAAGATGAAATTGTATTTTATTACTTTTTGAATTCGGCGTTTTATATAAAACTGGTATAATTGCTCTACATAAACATTTATATCTTAAACAAGTACAGTAGAACGTCGTTTATCCGAATCAATTGCGACAGGACACCGTTCGGGTACGCGATTGTTCTGATTACCTAAAGCAGAATGCGATCCATGCAGTATATGATACTGGATACTATACGAATATTGAAAATCATCCTATGCAGGAAACGTGCTTGAAGAAAAAGCAAAATAGGCGCAAAATGTTGCAACTTTACCTTTAATGTGGAAAATAATCACTTATTTTTCGCTGCAAGGTGCAAAAAGAAACTAGTTCGGATATTTGAAGTTTCGGATAATAAACGTTCGGATAAACGACAGTCTACATAATATAAAAAAATTAAGTCAATTCCTGCATGGTTCAACAAAGAATTTTTTTATTTTAGTTACTTTTTATTAAACAATTACAATTAATATAAATATGTATATACATATAACAGAATCACAATATTAGGAGGGAAAATAGAAAGCTATTTTCCTTTCTATATATGGTGTTGGGCTATAATTTTGTTTGTTACTATTTATTCATTCATCACATTCTCAGAAATTAGGCCATCCCAGGTAGGGTTCGAACCCACAACCTTCAGGTTAGAATTCCACCACGCTATCCATTGAGCTACAGGGACAAAACTAGCTGTTTTCCTTTTTATATATGGTGTGGTGACCTGTAGCCACCCCTTACCTTAATACCTTCCCGTCTATCTGAAAACCAGGCTAGATGTGTTGGAGGAACAAAATGATCAAAAGATATTATTCCAATTCAACTGATTTATTGATTCTTATCAATATTTAATAACAGGCACAACACAATACTAATGACGGGGAGATATAAATACAAGCGGGAAAAATATTACAGAATTTCAACTGAATCTAAGATAGATTAAACGCGCACGTTTACAATATGCCTCACACTAATAATCAGAATTTTCTTAATCGGAATCACAGTACCTGTTGTTTTAATGCTTCCGTTCCTTCACGGCGATTTTCAGGCACTATCTTAACTGGATGAATTGATGATGACTCCACGCTCCGTAATAGTGAATTTCAATACTTTTAATCCGCTTCTCTTGGCGCACATCAAAACGTACCAACCTTGCTTAACTTGTCAACGACTACGCGCGTGTCGACCCTTCGCTCTCGTCACTTTACTTTAGATCACCTCACGACTTCTCACTTCCTCTTACTTAGCTCTCCTCAATTCGCGAAAACCGAATTTATATAATATTCCTTATTTACATAAATCACGTTTGGTTTCTCGATGAAGGTTGGTTGAAATAAATATTCTGATTGAAAGGGAAAAAAGAAGAATTATTGAGAACCCGTATAGATCCGTCACAATGGTGTTAAACTATTATTTTTGTTTGTTACTATTTATTCATTAATTAAATTTAACTAATGAATTACTATTCAAAAAAACTGTATTAACATCAAGTGTCATCCATTATAAGTTTAAAAACATGTATTTGAACTTGAATAGATGAATAGAAAGGATTTTATTAACGATTGAAAATTTGAAAAAGATATATATATATAAGGAGATTGTAAACTAATAGTAGGAATTACAAACGCAGAAAATATGCCGATTTGGATAGTAAATAGCAGAAGTATAATTTTCAATAATTTACTTTTAACTACATGTACAGGATGAGGCGTGGGAACTACCTGTTTTGAACATGTTGCAGTGATGTTCGTAAGGCGGGGAGGGGAATGGGAAGGGGTTCGGTGGAAGGCGTGGAGTGGGATATTTGTGTTCCAGCCCGTATCAGTCTCAAACATGTTTTGGTCGAGGCAGCAACGCTCTTTTGCCGTGGAAACATATTTCTCTAACGGTTGGTCGGTGATTGTATTGCAACGCGTCTTTCGTCGTCACTTCGATATTCCTCCAACCAGGTCGTGTTTCTGATTGGAAATGTGTTTTATTGTGGATGGATGCCTTCCGAGAAACGGGGAATGTCTCCAAAGAAAGGAAAGGACATCTGAAGTCCATTAGAACATCTGAAAATGGGGAATGAGTTCGTGTGTCAATTCAGACCGTCACGTGACAATGATCCAACAATTCTTCTTACCCGCTCTCCAAGAAAGGGATCTTGACAGTGTGTGGTTACAACAAGATGGGGCCACAGCCCACACCTCCAGGATTCTCATGGGTGTTTTAAGAGCCTTCTTCCCCGAATGACTGATCTCTATGCGAGGGGATGTAAAATTATTTATTCCCTCCTGACTTCTTCCTGTTGGCTTATCTCAAGTTCCTAAGAAACAACATCTGAGCCAAAATGAACAATATCCCGTTCGATATTGTTGAAAAATCGACTCAAATTTTTCTAAATCGACTGTATCAGTGTATTAATAATGGAGGGCAACAATAAACAAACATTGTGTTTAAGACTATGTAAATTCAAAGTTGAAATGTTGTATGGTGGGCGAAAAATAGCAAGAAAGTCGAATGAAACATGTAGTGTGTTTTATCACATTTTCAAAACAGGAAATTGCTACGCCCCACCCGTTAGAACAGATGGAAGTGGTGAGAATAAAGTTTACGGAGAGAATACCTGGAGATCACTGTTCAAAAACACGTGCCTCATCTGCAGTATGGCAATAAAAAAATGGAACGTTCGATTACAAAAATATAGGACTGCAGAAAAAATTATTCACCGCATCGTCTGGAAAAGAACTTCTCGAAACACCACTTTAAGAAGCCACAGTTCAACAAATGGTTCTCTCGGTGGTTAGTGCCAGCAGGGCCGGCTCTAGCAGTTTTGCCGCCCCTGTCTCCAAAGCAAAAATAATTATTAAAAAAGATAAATTGCTCTCATAGATACACACCTACAAAACTTGAATAATTCCTATGAACAAAAAGGCAGCATAGCAATAACGAATAATATGCAAGAGAAGGAATCGTCCATTTCAGTAGGCCAATTTTTCTTAAAAGAGTCTACTAAAGGTGGGGATCAGAAATATTTATCTTAACTTTTGGTATCTACACTCAAAACAAAATAAAACATTTCATGTGGCTTTCTGTCTACTAAAAACTTATTACACCTGTTCCTTTTTGGATAGCTTACACCGGACATCATATGAGGGAAAGGAATTCCCGTTTTGACCCCGTTCTGGGATGGGAAGAAAGTTACTAGTGAAAGATGAGTAAAAATATCAAATTTCATGCTTTAACACAAAATCCCGCCTTGAACCCTTCAAGTTTCAACATAAAAGGAAACTGACAACAAACATACAGAGTACAAAATAATGAAATAAGATACGCGTTAAATGAAATACCAAATTCACACCCAATAATATTTCAGAAAATATATCAAATTTTTTATACTAAAAAAATATTTTTTCAAATTCGATCCAAATGCCGCCCTTAAAATTTGCCACTCCAGGCAGGGGTCCGGTTAATCCGGCCCTAGAGTCGCCCCTGTCAGTGTCTAAAATACAAGTATGGGAAAGATTATTCACAAGTACCGCTCGCCCTAATCAAGTGTCCAACTAATCGCTAGTCGACTCTTCACGGTCAAGACAAGACTACTAATTGCTAGTCGAAATAATACTAGCTAATCACTTGTCAAAACAAGACTGATTCAGTTTAAGTAAGTGTCTCCCTATTTATGGGCCTTGCGGATCCTTCGAGAAAGACCCGCTTGCGTCATATATCGTGAAATTAATGGATATCTTCTCCTATTTCCAGAAGAATCCATAAGGTCCCAAACTCGCCAAAATGGTCGCCAATGTCACCAAGATGATCGCCAAAGTACCAACAGGTTTACCAAGTTTCCATCGAATCGCCATTATAATGTAAGGAACGGCGCTGTTTGCGAGTATTACAATTTTAACATAAAGGAAATACCACAGAGTAATATTGCAGTATTATACATCCAAATATAAATTATTAACAATATTTTAAATATTATTTACACAAAGTTCAACAATATTGTATTCGTAACAATATTGTAAGACAATAATTATAAAAACTGTATGACTAAATGAATGGATTTGCAAACTATTTTTTCACGTTAAGTAAACAATT